>JAVVLW010004134.1:0-25000 GCA_034401795.1 Chaetoderma sp. LZ-2023a | reverse complement strand
TTTGACGTCAATCAACTACGTGACATGCAGAATGATATCATAATGACTGCATGAATGGCGCAGATAAGTTGATATGGAGAGTATCCACTACACGACCAATATTCCATTGTTAACATTGGGACTCCGTATTAATAACGCACCAACTCTACGCAAGCATTTAATCATATACTTTTATTTCACTTTCAATTTTAATGTATATATTTCTTCAAGCATATCAAAATATGTGCTTATTGAATGTCCATTATCCGGCCAAGAGAAGACAATCTTTTGAAAATTTACCACTGGAATGAGTGGCTCGGTTACGAGCCAGACATTTCAGTGACACATTTTCAAAACTAGTCTTCTCTCGGACTGCAAATGGGCATTCTTTGATATCACTACAGAAGCCGGTTTTGCGAAAGGGTTACTCAGATGCATATTGTAGAGCCTATCCAATCTGTTGTGAATATCATTCTTGAATCAAATGATCAAAAGTCATACGGCTGATGATGGCGGCTAGTTCTGTTCCTGAGTACTGTGAACAGAAAATGGAGGTAAACATAATAACACCGTAATGCTTTTCACAAACAAACAACAATGAACTATGTTTCTAGTGTGCTTCATACTCAAAGCCAACCATTATATCACGCTTAGGAATTTCTATAATATTATATGTTTCTAGACGATGAAATGAATGTGGATAAATTTCTACCAGTATGCTTTTTACAACAATGATCACAGATCAATGGATCATTTCAGTTTATCCTGCAATCATATGATGTCATAGTCAATGACGTACATCATGCACGACGTAAATACGTTCATCACGAACACATAATTGATGATGGACTAAAGCGTTGGTGTACGAATTATATGTCTATAATATTTAATAAACATGCTGTTGAATATTTTGAAACTAATTTGACTGGGCGCTATGGCAGCAACAGCACGCAGTAAAATTAAGAAATATTCAACAGCAGAGATGTATAATTTTCTGGAACTTGGTAATCAGAGAGTTCAGGGATCGATTGATTCCAATACGACCGAATTGTGGGTGGAACATAGCTAAAGATGGACGGGACATAGCTAAACCTGGAGTCCTAAATTTTGGTAATGCATTGTAAAATTGGACAACATCCAAGCACATGGTAAATAAAAAAATCACAGAAAATATGTTAGTGTTTTTGGTCTTCAGCGTACATTGATGTAGAACATGGCTTGCATTCATTATCACACACACCCCACCAAACCCACCCCGTCGCAACTACATAATCACACGCACCCTCAAAGACAATCTATTTCATTGTTTATAACATATGCCATATGTATCAGTACATGTTATTGTTTAAGAGATGTTAATTATCCTTAAACGTATTGAGTGAAATCGCTTGCTCATAAAGGTGGTGATAACTGTCAGTCAAAATGTTCTGAAAATATCAAAATAAGTGTCATGTAGCATCTGCTTGAGAGCGTACTCTATATAACACAGGTGAAAATACTTACTAAACGTTATCTTGTGATAGCTTCATTCAATGCTCCCACGTATCAGCACTGTGCTCCTCTCCTTCTTCTGGAATCAAACATAGTCACGAAATAGTTTTAGACTAATTAATAAAATGTTTTATCATATAAACAAAGCTTTCAGCCCGTTAAAAGATTATCGATATGCGCACACGTGTAATATTCAACGAAAGACTTTCATTGGTTAGATAACGCGTAAGAAATATGTTATAGGTTAGGTACAAATTGGTTAAATGTTTACAAGTAACGACGATGGCGAAAATATAAACTCGACGGGGTGCTCTATGGTATGTTATTTAACGTATCCCGCCGAGTTTACATTTTTTTTGGCTCATTGGTCAGAGCTCTTAACAAACGGACCAAAAAGGCGCATTCAAATGGATTTCATGGATCGACTATATTGGCATATTTGTCAGAATATCAGTTAAAGTAATAAACATGATCCCAAACTCGTTCACATTTCATATCACTATTATTACCTTCGTCGAAAGATGATTACTTTGCACTAGCCAAAATTCGTGCAATATTATAATTTTCGAAGACGTTGATAATAGTGATGTGAAAAGCGCGTGCAATGTGATAATTTCTCGCTCGGTTTATAATGGTGATGTGAAATGAGACGTCGTTTCAGATCGTCTTTATACATATATTGTGCTATCAAATTATATATCGTATATAGTATATGCGTGCCATCGAATTGCCATAGCATTTGCATAGTGTAGCAATGCATGTCGAAATGAGATCAGTGAAGATAGTTGAAGATATTTGAATATTGGTAAATGGATATTGAACCTTAATTTTCCTGTAGCGGGATATTGAACATTCATTTTCCTGTAGCGGGATGTTGAACATTCATTTTCCTGTAGCGGGATGTTGAACATTCATTTTCCTGTAGCGGGATGTTGAACATTCATTTTCCTGTAGCGGGATATTGCACATTCATTTTCCTGGTGTCACAATCAAAATGACATATATCTCTGTCACGAAAATCGAAAAAAGGAAGTGTTCGAATGTTGTATTCTATGAATTTACAAATTAATACACATTTTGATGACTATTTTGAAACTAATTTGACTAGAAGCTGTTTCTGTTATGGTCAGCAACAGTTACAGTACACATATTCAACAGCTTACATCCATGGTTACGTTGGAATTTAGATTCTAAGCATTCGAGTTTCAAAGTTTCAAATCAATTCACCTTTCCAGCGTATCCATCTATCATCTGACCTCATATGACGTCATAATCAGCGCAGCGCGTGTGTGATGACGTCATAATTATTACGTCACACAGGGTTCCATATAGACAATCACCAAATCTCAAATACTCAGACACGTTGTATGAATTGCATGTCTTTGTAATTCTTTGCTATTTAATAAACATGCTGTTGAATATTTTGAAACTAATTTGACTGGCCGCTGTTGCTGCCGTAGGCAAGAACAGCACCCAGTCAAATTAGTTTCAAAATACTCAACAGCTTAAATGTGTAGGTTTTTGGAATTGATAGTCAGGGTGTTCAGAGATCGATCAATCCCAACACGAGCGAGGTGTGGGTGGAGCTTAGCGAGAGATGGGCGGGGCATAGCTAACACCGGAAAGGTTCATTAGAACATTCAAAGAGTGTAGGGATGTATTGATCCCAACGTGGACAAAGGGTGGGTGGAGATTAGCTGGAGATAGATGGACGGGACATAGATAAAACTGGATTCGGGATTCCTACATTGTGCACACACACCTTGGCCGACACGGATGCGCATCCTTGGCTGATGTCAGTTGTGTTATATATCAAGTATTTAACATAGTCATTCAGCGCAACATACCTAGTCGAAGATATCATTATTATTATCAATTGTGTATCTACATCATCGTCAAGGGTAGCACTATTAAGAGTTTCTAAGTGAGCGAATTAAACCCGCTTGTGTTAACTTAACTCTCAAATGGTCAAGACCGCCAAAAATTGACTAGGTCTTGAGGAATGTCAATTTTTTCATTGAAGAGAATATAATTCTTGAAAATGTATCAATGGAATGACTGGGTCTGTGACCGAGCCAGTCACTCCAGTGGTACATTAAAATAATAATCTCTCAGCCCGCAAATAGACACTAGCGAAGAAAGAAAGTGGGGGTTTCTTGACCATTTTAATGGCCAAGCCAGCCAGACCTGTAGTGGTCTTGAGTAATGTCTATTTGCACGACAACAGAGTTATTTTTGTAAATCTTATTGTAACATTCTTTATTTTCTTGCAAAATCTTGACCATTAAAAGGTTAATTGATATAAATAGAATTTTGAGCGCTTTGAGGCGCTGTCGACACAAGAGTGGTTACATTGTTGTGAATAAAATGTTCGCCTTGTTAGAGGTCTTTTGGCAGTATCCAAACACAAGCAAAATACACCATGCTACAGCGATCATTTGGCATTGCGCATTGAGTGGAAGGTCATATTGCTTTCACCATTCAAATCCAGATAAAACTACAAGTTTTATTCACACCCTTAGGCCATGGTCCCACTAGAAGTTAATTCGGAGTAACGCCATACTGAAGTATGGCGTTACCCCGGGTTAATTCCCTACCGTGAACGCGGTCTTAATCTCAAAACTGACACATACATCGCATGTTTAAAACAACTAAGTAACTGTTATACGCATACCTTTCTTTGCCTCCAGGTACGTGTCGCACACATAATTGGCGGATCGGTTTCCCCTCCTCCATTGGTAAGTAAATCCATAGGCATCTCTGCTGATGTCAAAGCGACCACCTCCAACCAGTTCTAAGTCATAGTCCCATACAAATCGTGGCTGGTCAAACCAGCATCTGCACACGAGCGTGATAGAGTAGAACAGACAAACATATAAATATGTGATGTGTTAACATATTTGTCATCATCAATGTTTTCACAAACATTCATTCACAAGTGAATTGTGCATTTTCATAGACAGATTCTTTAGGTTGCAATATTAGTGTAATGCACTAGAACTGACCAGACATATACTTGTTCACGGTTTTAGGACATGATTTTATAAAACATGAATGCATCGTTTGCTAAAGTAGGTAAGGGAGGAATCCGGTTTTAGCTATGCCCCGCCCATCTTTAGCTAAGCTCCACCCTCGTCAAGTCAAATTAGTTTCAAAATATGCGACAGCATGTTTATTATATCGTAAAGGCATACGTATACACCTGTCGGACTACTAAGTGTTTAAGACGACTAAATGATTGACTGAGAAACTGGATTCCTCAATGATTGGGCAGTGGAAGTGCTTATGTCATATAGGGATACAAAGAAAGCGATGAACAACACCGAGACTAGACATATCGCTACATGGACACATTTGCCAAATTCCCGCGTTGTTGATATATTTTTCACTTGGACGGCCGTGAGATCAACGGTGTCTATTTTGAAAACAGTCTTGTTGAAAGCTGTTGCTTTTGAGTTTTATCTTTTAACACCGAGATTAACAAGCGTCTTCGGTGCCCGTTGAGCAAGCTTTCACACACGTTTGGAGAAAACCATCCAATTAAACTAGAGTTATTGGGAAATTTCAATTTTGAAAACAATTTTGCTGAAAGTTGCTACCGTTCATTAGAACCAGCGTTACTGATAACTGTCTCATTTGGAAACAATGTTGCTGAAAAAGCTCTTGCTGTTGCATATTCAAGCTTGACCCACAGAATTGGCATACACCTTTGGGATACCATAGTGGAAAATGTCAACAACAACGACGACGACGATGACGACGACGACTACGACGACGACTACGACGACGACAATGACAACAATGACGACAAGCATTCCATGCTCGCATTAACAGTGAAAAATATACGGTAAAATGCAAAAACATACTATGAGATCCATCATTCAATAAAAGCCAAAATCAACTATCTCAAGATCTAAATACGAGAATAATCATTTCAAATTATGGTGTTTTCACGATTGAAAATAGAGTGATCCATTTCTAGCAATGTTCCGCCAATTTCCAGGTGACTCCGCTCATTTCTAGCTATGACAGCCCACCCCGGCCCCATTTCCAGATAAGGTCACCCATGCGAGTTTGGACTGATTTATATATTTCGAATCCTGAGATTTCAGACTCCCAATTTCGAGGTAATTATACAGGTAAATTGTTGAATATTTTGAACCTAATTTGACTGGGTGCTCTTGCTGCCATAGGCAGCACCTGCGCCCAATCAAAGTAGTGTCAAAATATTCAGCGGAATGTTTATTAAATAGCAAAGACATACAATCGACCTTTCCGGTTTTAACTATGCCCCGCCCATCTCTACCTAACCTCCACCCACAACAGTAAGTATCTTCAGCTTGCAAATACATATGTCTAAATATAAATTCTTCCAAGTAATTGACCTTTCCGGTTTCAGCCCATCTCTAGCTAAGCTCCACGCACACCTCGCCCACGTTGGGATCGATCGGTCTCTGAACTTCCTGCCTATCAATGTCCAGAAAACTATACAGGTAAGTTGTTGCATATTTTGTCACTAATTTGACTGGCTGCGGTTGCTGGCTATGCCAGCAACGGCCCCAAGCCAAATTAGTTTCAAAATATTCGACATAATGTTTATCAAATAGTAAAGACATACAATTCGTACAGCGTGTCGGACTATTAATTAGCGTTTAACACGGAGTAAATCAAGGCAGTCAGGCTGTAATTACGTATGACGTCACCCTATACCTCACATATTTGATTATGATGGCATATGATGGATGGATAAACTGGAAATATCCATTGCAAAACCTGACGTATTATTCACTTTACAGGCGGATCTACATACGGCATTCATTACGCATTATGATTATGACGTTAAGCTGCATGTGACATACTTGATTATGACGTCATATTCTTGAGTGAGAGATGGGATCTATCTATTAACAATTTCCCATACGAGTCTAACAGCAAACGATTCACAAACGCCAGATATTTTCCACTGATCCGCATTGTACTACACAGTACTCAGGCTATAACATTAGTCAGCTGTTCTAAAACATCATATATGACATATTATTTAGCTAAGTACTTTAATGGCCATAATTGGTAACAAGTCCTAAATTCCAGTGGTCAGTTTACAAAAAACCCGCATTCTTTAGGCCAGCAAATGGTCATTCACTGAGCAAACAGTTGAATTTTCTTTTAAAATCTTGATATATTATACGGTTAATCGATGAAAAGTATCATTTTGAGCGCTTTACATGTATCACTGGACTGACGGGTTTTACTGAGCCAGACATTCCGCTGGAAAGTCTTTAAGGATAGTATCCTGATATAGACATTCGTCGGCATCGGCCGCAGATCCTGGTTTGGTCGGCCTGCCTTTCAAAGAGATAAAACATCATTTTGTATCCACAATCCCGTTTCAAAATGATTACGCCAATATGTTTATGCAATACACAATACATCCATCTTGAATTTTCAGGTGAAACGAGGTGAGCGAGCCGAATCAGATTCCGTTATAAAGCAGTGATCCGTTACAGCTCGTTTCTGCGAAAGAACCCCGCGGACCACTGGATCAGCGGTTAATTCTTAGCCCTGGATTTGACAATATCATTCAACGCGAGGTCATGAATGACTCTGACGAGCATAAAAGTTCAAGAGAGCGAAGCATCGGCAACAGCAGCAGCAGCAGCAGCAGCAGCAGCAGCAGCAGCAGTAACAACAGCAGTAGCAGCAGCAGCAGCAGCAGCAGCAGCAGCAGTATTTCGTGGTATGTTGATAGCCAGCAGGTAACATTGGATCATCGTTGGATATGCCCAATTTTCACTTTCGCCTTGATGCACCTGTCCAATTGACTGTATACAAGGTGGTAATTTGGTCGGGTATACTCACCGATTTTCTGACCTGCATTTTCCTTTGGTGTATTGTACCATTGGCAGATCCGTAATAGTATACTGCTGTCTATATAAGAACACCTGTGTGTCGTTACTCGATGCCCATGTGAGATAAGGAACAATCTCATCTCCGTGTTCAACGTTATCACCTACACGGAAACAACATGGTACACAGATAATGCAGAATGATCGGAAATTACAAAATTACCATGCTTTATGGTCCTGTTTATTTACGATGGTTTAATTCAGATCCCGAAATCAGAAAAATATATCCGTCGCTGCTGCTGTCGTCGTCGTCGTCGTCGTCGTCGTCGTCGTCGTCGTTGCTGTTATTATTATTATTATTATTATTATTATTATTATTGTTGTTGTTGTTGTTGTTGTTGTTGTTGTTGTTGTTTTGCTGCTGCTACTGCTGTTTTTGTTGTTGTTGTTGTTGTTGTTGTTGTTGGTGGTGGTGGTGGTGGTGGTGGTGGTGGTGGTGGTGGTGGCGGTTATGTTGTTGTTGGTGGTGGCAGTTGTATTGGTGTTGATGTGTTGATGTTGTTGTTGATGATGAAGATGACTTTGTTGTTTTTCTGTTATTATTTCTATTTGAGGTGGTGGCGCTGTAAGATGGCATTGATGTTGAGTTTCACCTTTGATATTGGTAACCATCCAATAAATGTATGGTCTCTCTGCTGAAGCGACTAGTTGTGATTCTCCAACATAAGAAGTGATCACAATGAGCAAGGTGAAGAGATTATCTGGCCATTTGAAAATGAATAAGGTAATAAATATTAAGGAAATTATGCATTCGAAAGTATAATAATAATAATAATAATAATAATAATAATAATAATACTAATAATAATAATAATAATATAAACTGATATGCACTTGATGATTTATGTAATCTTCTCACTTAGAGGGGCTGATAATTTGCTGTGGAAGGGTTAGTGACGGAAGAACTCTGGCTATAAAATATGATGGCCTTTGTGGTTGTCTTGGTTATGGTAGCGGTTGATTGTGTTTCTGACGTCGTAATCACTATCTGTATGTCCATTCGCCAGCCTGTCCATCCGTCTGTCCGTCCCTCTGGGGCCGGCCGGTCGCTCGGTCGGTCGCTCGGTTGTCGTCGTCGTTTACAATGGTGTTGTCGTTGCTGTTGTTGTTGTTGTTGTTGTTGTTGTTACTATTGTTTCTATTTCTGTAGCTCTTAGACTCACCGTCCACAGCCAGATGATTACCAGGTGGCGGATTGGTCAAAGATTCTCTTTCTGCGATTTTCACGTGTGGTGCATTCCTGACCTCAGCTGCCCAAACCTGTACACGGGAGCCATCATCCCATTTGTCATCCTCAAGCCAAAACTTTCTATGCACTTCTCTAAGCAAAACAGGAATCATCATAAGGTACTTTCACAAACAAATAAAAATGATCGGTACAGTACAGTTTATAAATAGGTTCGATTATTTCTATCATATTATAGAAACATGGTAGTTAGTATCCTGCAGTGAACACTGTGTATGACAATTTCTGTTGGATATTTTGAACTTAATTTGAGTGGAATCCATTGCCGCCTTAGGCAACAATGGCTTCCAATCAAAGTAAGTTCAACATATTCAGCAGTAAGCTTTAATTTGTTTTCGGAACACGTTACCGTGTGCATGACACGACCGGTATAACTTTTAATAAATAGGTCAATGTTTTATAAAATACACACCGATGGTGCATACAGGTGGCCTATCGATTGCCGGAATTGAAAAAGTTTAAGTCAGAATTCACGTTTTGCGCTACTTCAAATTTGCATTTCTTACTGTATGTTCCTACAATTTATATGTGGGAGACGGATTGTGATTGTATTTCAACTATGTGGTATAAATGGCTTTTAAAAAATTTGGTTTGCATACGGACTTGAATTTATTTTTGATGGTATTAAACAGTACCAGCATAAAGAGTCCTTCCCTAAAGCTATTGGTACACAGAAGGGAGAACTAATATAAATAGGCTTTTCAAACCTGCAATGCCATGCACAGAAATGTATAAGTCTCTTGCCAGAGTAAATCGAAACTGCGCTAAATCAACTTTCATGGTGAAAATTAAATTTCAACGAAAACTCAAACAACAGGCCATCTCAGCTCATTTGAATTTTGTCAAACTACTAAACACACAGAACCAGGTCAGGAAAAACAGGGGACACAATTCCACCTATTATCAGTGCAGCTACTCCTACTGCGGCGTCTCAATGAAACCCAGCAAACGCCACCAATCCCAGAGAGATACCTTGCCTATGTACATCCATACACGTACCAACACTAACGCATCTCTTATTACACTGGCATATATTCCATCCACATCCACATCCACAGGCAATGCTGGGAGTAATGCCCGCAGATTTGCATGTCTGAACCGATCGCCGATTCATCTGCCTGAAATGTCACCCACCCACCCTAAATTGTCAAACTATTATGCCTACTGACATCACATCACCAATAGGTTTTCCACCTATAACAACACACTACCTACGAAGACGTAAGACGAATGTTGGGCGTAATTTTCTGAAGAACAACTCTAAAGCGTCACCCACCCAGCAACATCCCACAACCTAAATTCTTACCCAAACTTCCAGCAGAATGCAAACCAACAGCCCCACTAGCTAAACATCCTAAATCTAACCAGCCCTTTATATCTAGTTTCTGGTAATTTTGAATTGAAACAAGTAACACAACATCATAGAATCTCCCCACCTTAACAATTGGAGTCTAGCTATTTGGTGCATCCAACTTAAGTAGGATTAATATGAACGATCATCCAGACATAGATATATCTGACCCCGGGGATCAACGAAATAACGCATCTACATAATGCTAGATGATTTGTAAGATGGTATAAAGGCAGTCAAGAGCCTGAGAAAATCATAGTTAACATAGGGATTAATGACAAGGATCTGAACGCATGCAATGCTAAGAACAATTCCCAACTTTATTCGAGTGATTTCTCTGCCAATTTCCAAATTCACAAATATACTTTTCCTTGCTAAATTGCTCAAATAAACTCAGTCCAGCCCAAAGAAACACTTCCAGGTGGTAAGCCCTGCTATGCAAGCATCTAGGTCTGTATGCAAACAATACCAGCTATTCCTTCATCCCAGTATAAACTATACCATGGCAAAATCCACACCGGAACCGGCTAATAATGTCTACACTCATTGGCTAGATTTGGGTCAAGCCAAGAACCACACCACACAGACATTGGTTTGGGTACAAACACCATCACCCTCACTGGATTACCTTTAAATGCAATGTAAAACTCACTTTTGGCATGCGTCTTACATTTGTACCATCACCGAAACCAAAATCTGATTTAGATGCGCTTCTGGATAATGGTTTCATGGAAATTATTGATTTAGCAGACAATTCAAATTAGCAGATTTCTTTAATAAGTCAACCGAAACGAAACCTTTCATTGCACGCTCATGATGGGAACCAGATACATAAGCTGTAGACCTGGCGATAAAAGCGACGTTTACGACTACCTTAGAATGCAAAGAAAGGTTTACCACAAAATCAAACCATCAAAACAACTCAATAATATAAATATTGTTATCGAGCCGGAAGACACAGGATCTGCAACAGTCATAATGTTTAAGGAAAACCATATAAATGAAGCACAGAGACAGTTAACCATTCAGACATATTACAAGAAATTAGATGAAAAAAGATTGCAGAAAAACTGTCACAAGTTTAATGAAATTCTGGAAACGTTATGGAAAAATGAGAATATTGATTTAAAAAAACCAGTTGGAATATCTTTATGCGAAAGACAGGGCTAAGCCTCGTACTTTTGACGTATTGCGAAAATTGATAAGCCGCCTGCTTTTGGCATGAACCGTTAATAGCACCTGATCGACCTATTATCTCGTATTGCGGCTCGGAATCATACATAATAAGTTAAGTCATCGATTAGTATCTACAAACAATCACTAACAGGCATCCTAGTGTTCTTAAAAATAGTCTTTAAACACTAGCACAGGTCAAAATTCATTTCCAGTAACACCAGATGTTTACTCGATATACACAGATATTAATATAGAAAAGGGTATTCATTCGGTTATCATGGCTTTAAAGAGATATCAGGATGCACTTCGACCGGGCATATAAACACTAGAACTGCGCAAACTTAGCTCGCAGGTAATGATTTTGATTTGACTGGAGAGGTTGGAAAGTTGGCGGAGCACGCGAGTCTGAGCGGACTATAAACCCTGACCTATACTTATATTTTAACTATTTATCAGCAGATTAGTGGTTGCGTTATGGGTGAACGTTTCCTAGTTACCTTGATGATATCATTTTAATCTAGCCACTTAAAAGAGATGAGTTTAATGAATCTTCACATACTCTAAACAATCACGACCATGACATTGAATTGAATGCAACCATCCTCACATAAATTAACCCAAATTATTGGATTCCATTATATGATTTCAGGCACTACATCGATTCCCTTTTTTCAGGTAGGGGTTGAGCAGGGAGACAAATAATTTAACATTATATTCACATGCATTTACAGTCTTCTGATTCTAAGGTCGTGTTCACACTAAAGACCTAACACGGAACAACGACATACTTCAGAATGGCGTTAATGTGTATTAATTCTCTAGCGTGAACACATCCTAATTCACTTACGGTAGATCAATCGATACACCGCACAGTTCTACCGAATCAGCTTCAGCCCAGAACTTAAGCCCAATGTCATAATAGAATTCGACATGGTTTGGTACCAAGGCATCTGCAAATAGAAAGGAGATATATACTACATTAAAAACAAATACAAATAACATGTGTTGCTGTTCTGACTAAAGTATACCAGCACAACTTCATTTCGAAATATGCAACACGTTGCACCTGTACCTTCGAGATGATTTGTTGTAGTTTAACACAGATAGTTGATACAGCTCCTGTCAACAGTATCATATATACAAGACTCAATATAGGATTAGGGTGACGATATCGTATACTTCGTTCATGTGGCAGCTTAGTCTGCGTTCACACTAGATAGTTAACCCAGGGTAACGGCATGTTGAAGTGTGTGGTTACTCCTGGTTAACTTTCTCGTGGGAGCACAGCCTTAAACTGCATTATGCGTATTGGCCTGTGCGCAGAACAATTGTAGTTGTGATAATGGCAAATTTGACACAAAATAATATATCATTGATAGATTAGGCATAAGCTGTAGTTTGTAATAGTGCAAGAAAATTGACTGTAAACTAATACATGCACAATCTAAAGTGTGCAACAACACGGGCCCGTTACTCGTGTTAAAAGATACATCTATGCCACAGAAGGAAATCGTAAAATAACCCTTCAGTAACATTACGCACAGTACATACCGTCAAGATAGCAATCAAATAGTACAGTGCAGATCAGAAATAACTTAACATGTGTCCAAAACAACAAAAAACATTATGTTGAATATGTTGAACGTATGTTCAAAATATTCAATATAAAATTTCGTATATCGTGTTCAAAATTGTATTAACTTGTTTTGGTTTTGGAAACTTTACCTTATTTCTAAGCTGTAGTTTCTTATTTTTAGTTTTGTAGGATGGGCTGATGAGAGAACGATACCGTTAAGCGATTAGCGCGTTCAGTAGTTATACTATGGGCAGCAGGACCATTTGCCACCGCTCCAGATCATGTCCAAACCCCGCATTTCTCAATCAAAGATATTTTAAGTGAATAATATTTGTATACATTTAAAATAGTTGTCTGGGCATAATGATTGTATTATAGTTTAATATGATTTATTATCGTCTTAGTTTTCTCAGCTGGCATCTCCTGCATGCCCAGTGGTTAGCATGGGCCATCCGTTGCCTCTTAAATTATTATATTTTAGCCAGTTAAAGATGCATTACCTCTGAGGTATAAATACATTTGGAAATGTTCAGTATTCTCGCTGTAATATTATGGTCCCCGTGTATTATCAGTACATACAAATTGTCATACATAAATTCCCACCCGTCACACATATTTGTTATTATGTGTTGCTTTTCTGGAAACTCGTGTGCGCGTATGAGTTTTCAATTTAAGGAAGCATTCATTATATTTACGAAACAATCCAATTGAAAAGAACGAAATATGTCTCGATAGTTCGCCGACGGCAGACACAATAATAGCAGCACGACGATCGGCGGTCGGAAACATCAAAGAGATACCATACAGAAGAACTGAAACTGCAAAAAAATTCTATCGGGACATCAAACAAATAAGTTGCATAATACTAGTTTTGTTTATACAAGACTAGAGATGAATCGCGAGCCACCGCTAAGTAGCGAATACTCCGGGAAACGGAGATGCCGGCGACCGTCAGATATGCGTTTACCTTTTTTCTATTTGTAAAATTCATGATTAACATCTTATTGGATATTGAGTTGCTGTATATATAAGAATTGATGTTAAAATGAGAGTATTGAGCCACTGGAAGCGTTTTATCGACATGGTTCCGTATATTAAATTTATAGCTCTATCGGGTATAGCCCCTTTAATTTCATTTCGGGCTCACGTCATTTTTTAGTCGGTCACGACATCGTGATCTATTTTAACCTTTGGGAATACAAGAACTTTGGCCACAACCACACCCACTACACCCCGCCCCACTCCGCCACTCCACGCACCCACCCCCAATAACAGTATTTAGTTCTGACAAACATTAATCCATGACCTCTGCAAGAGGTGAAACTAAGGCCGCGTTCCCATTGGAGAGTTAAGAAGGAATAACATCATACCTCAGTATTACGTTACGCCGGTTAAGTCTCTAGTGAGAACACTAGCGACGTAATCAGGAATAACGCAATAGTGAAGTATGGCGTTAAGGGACTTAATCCGACGTAACTCCAGGATAACGAATGCCGCTACTTCAGATTAACTTTCTAGTGTGAACATGAACATAGGCCGTGTTCTCAGTTGAGAGTTAATCAGGAATAACGCCATACTGGGCGTTATTCCTGATTAAGTCTCTAATGCGAACACGGCCTTAGATACGTCTACCTATGAATATCGATCATAAATATAACGTAACTATATCATACGGTTTGCTTACCTTCTTTGAAGTTATTAATAAATTTGTTCACCAGAGACCCGAATTGAGCTTTCAGCAGAAACCTTGTATGTTCATCTGAAAAATAGATTACATTCACATTCTTAGCACCTGGTATAATGCATGATAAAGCAATATGTTGCATAGTTTAGAATGTTATTTTAGTGTTATATACTGGTTTACGTGCCGGGGTGGGTGTGGGGGTGTGGGTGGGAGTGGGGTGGTGAGACACAATGCTAAATGTGTGGGCACTCAAATACACCTATTTTAAACCTTTGAAGCCGGAATTCGCGATTGTCACATCTTAGTTCTCAGGGACACAGGTGACAATGGCTTCGACAGCGGCACATGGAACTTTTTTGTACCCATTCTCTGTTACTGGGGACAATGGCGACGATAGAAATTGTCACCATTTCTCGATTCAATGCCACTGGTGACAACGGCGACAATTGTGATTGACGTCATTTCACGCATCACTCTCAATGGCGACACCAGCGACAGATTTATGTTGTCCTTCAAGTGGACATTTATCAGAAGTGTGGTGGTCGAGAAAATTCAGATTTCGGCCTGGCCAATGTCCAGTTGCGGACCAGGAGGAGTAGTCTTGAGGAGCTACCACTGGAATGACTGGCTCCGTAACTGAGCCAGTCATTCCAGTTGTGAGTTTTTGGGAATGTTCTTCTCTTGGCCTGCACATGGGTATTTCTCAAGATCACTGCTGCGGTCGTTTTTTGACCAAGTTAGTCATTAGTGGGTTAAGTTGACACAAGTTGGTTAAAGAATGATAACGTATCCTTTAACAATTCGCCACACGATATATGGATACGACAGTGCCCCTTGCCACCCTCTCACCATTAACTGGAGTAAACGCCCAATTCTACTTATACCACCTGTGCATGAATTGTATATTATTGATAGATCAATTTAATAACTGTTTGGTATTCTGAAACCAATTTGACCTGTAAATATGCTCAATTTAGTTTCTCTTTGTGCCTTTTAAGAATTGTACCTCATTTATAAATTAGCAATTTAATGACTTCCGAATATGTTTAAACTAATTTGGCTGAAACAATTTCTCAAGTTACCTTCCCTTTGTACCATTTTCAAGCGTACGATTTAAGTCACAGTCTAATAGCTGACGATTATTTCGACCTTTCTCCTTGTGTTACTTTCTAGTGTACGAATCGCATTTTGCCGATACATCCATATTGAATATAATTATGTATATAAAATCTACCGTCATAAATTATAGTATCAACTGTAATACCTCATACGCGTATACAAGGTATGAGTGTAAAAGTGAACTTGAACTTGACGATGGTGACACAAATTGTTTTACTTCTACCTCTTTCCTGTCACGGGCTAAGGGGCGATGATAGCAATCGTTGTCCTTTCTCTGTCACTGGTAATGATGCGATTGTCGCCATTTCAGGCCTCTATGTCACTGGTGGCAATGAGACTTTAGTTCAGAAGTAGGCCTACACCCATTTTGGCTATGGATTGGTTAGATAAAGTCCACCACCTCAGCTTCAGCTTATATTTCCTATCTTTTAAGTTCAATGTTTAACATAATTATAGCACCCCAGATGCACGCGGATATAGTAATCCTTTTGTACGTACGTGCACCCACCTGTCAACCCATCCATCTGATTTTTGTCCGGGACCCGTCTCAGAGAGTTTTGTACATACATTTGAAAATTGTCAGGGTTTCTATTAGGCGTAGGCGATCGACGTGCCATGGAAATCGTCCATAGTTGGCAGAGTTACCCCCATGAAAAGCATAGAACTTGCTTGTTCAGGCCAGATCTCAAAGAGATTTGAACCTACATTTGAAATTCCCTTTGCAGTTGACATATTAGCTGTAGACGATGAAGCGTCGTGATTTCGTTTCGACAAAGTCTGACCATGTTTGCCGGAGTTAGTTGTTAGTTAAAAATAAAAATTTTCAAAAACCTGGGTTAAGGATCATAATCTTAAAACGTCAATGTACAAAATTTGTTAGTTGGATACATCGGGACAAGATTTCGCTTGTAATGTACCTTTCCGGTGTTTAGCTATGTCCCGCCCGTCTCTAGCTAAGCCCCACCCACACCTCACTCGTGTTGGGATCGATCGATCTCTGAACACCCTAACTATCAATTTCCTAAAAACTACACAGGTAAGCTGTTGAATATATTGAAACTAATTTGACTAGGCGCTGTTGCTGCCCAAGGCAGCAACAGCGACCAGTCAAACTAGTTTCAAAATATTCAACAGCATGTTTATTAAATAGCAAAGAATTACAAAGACATACACTTCTTACACCGTGTCGGACTCTTTGGGATTTGATGACGGCCAATATGGAACCATTGGTGACGCAATGATTGTGACGTCATCATACACGCGCTGAGCTGATTATGACGCCATACAAGGTCAGATGATGGATGGATACTCTGGAAAGTTGAATTGCGTTATAACATAGTCTGTCCACTCCATGTTCACCAGAGTTACCTTACCTTCACTGAAGAATTTAATATTTTTAAAACAAATCCACTTTACGGGACGTCATTTGAGAAAATTAAAAAAAATGTTGTTTTCACGACATATATTGAGGAGAGATTAGGAAAAGCTATCAATAGATTGGAGCGGCACGACAAAATGGTACAATTAAAATCATATTACGAACAGCCGTTCCAACGCCGCGCTATAGTAGAGTCAGGCCCGTTTTATAAGTCGAACTTTCAGTCGCCTCGCGCTAATGACGACAGGTTGATTTATACGTTGAACTAGTACGGACTCTGTCATTTTCAAGCAGATTTAGCAGGCGTGGCATATGAGAAGTTCGACTGATAAATCGGCCCTCAGTCGCTACTAGCGCGGCACGGCAAAAGTTCGACTTATAAACTGGGTCTTAGGCAGCCTACTTACACGAGATGTAATCGAGCGTAACGCCATGCTGACTCTAGTGTGAACACTGCCTATGCTTTCCAATGGTATGCGCATCTAAATGTATTCATGGGTTACCATTCAATTTGTTTGATAATTGCAACATTGCTCTGAGGGAATGATATGATCTTGAATCTAATCTGAGGTACGTTTACTTATATGAAAACAAAATCACAAAAATATTCATTATTCTACCTTAAGCTATAAATACATTTTAGCAAACATCTTAATTCCCCTTGTATTGACAGTAGGCCTAACATTAAATTCAACATTTTATACAGGCACATCAGCACGAAGGCAGAACAATTCTAGAGAAGACGTGTCTATAATAGGCATATCAGCAACTTGTAAAATATGTACTAAAACAGATGGCCACTTAATAGAGGAATCCATTTTATCGATCAGTCAAATGACGGACACAGCACGGGCAGACATTAGCTAGTGATGGGAGCGGCATAGATGGTACATATTCTGTTAAATATTTTGAAATTAAATTTGCTGGGAGCCGTTGCTGTCAAATTAGTTTTACAATGGTAAACAGCTTAGCTAAATTGCAATCTTACAACTAAGTTTCTGGGACTTCACCGTCATGTGGATTTCAAAATGTAATGGCTGTAAGAAGGATGGTTAGCTGGTTATTTAAAATTGGTAGGGTGAATGTTTATTAAATAGAAATACTTACAATTCTTACAACGTGTCTGACTATTAAGCGTTAAAGACGGACCATTTCCAATCATTTATGACGTCATGATTATAACGTCATCTTATACATCACGTAGTTGAATATGACGCCATATAACGGATGGATGAACATGGAAAGGTACACTCTTCATCCAATTTTTCACTTACCTTCCAGTTTCTCGTGACATATGTAGTGCCCTGTGTATTTCTTGAAAGCCATCTTCATTGCCATTTTATCCGTAGTGTCAACTTTGAAATATTCGAATGCTAGAATTAAACAAGCAGAATATTAATGTAAACTATAAATCGTTATGCATTGTCTATACACATTACTGGATCTTGTTTCCTTAGATTAGATGCTCGTGTTTTCATGGAGCGGAAACAAACGTCTCAGAATGAAGGAATCCGATCTGCCACTCACGCATCTGCCTCACACTAATATATGTCACTGGTTAGCCAATGTCGCAATCAAAATGATCCACATGAAGTCAAAATGTCCATTACGAAAGTGCGTCAAAGGTGTGCTTTTGCGAGTTTACAATTGAATACACATTCTGTTGAACAGTTCTAGGAACCTCGAAGTAACTATAGAGCTACGAGGTTGAATACTTTGAAATTAAATTGACTGGGAGCACATGCCTGCACGCACGCACGCACATGCGCACACGCCCCTAGATACACATGCAAACGTGCACATGCACATACGTGCACGCATGCACACATGCGCTCACGCACGCGAGTGCACATGTAAGCACGCGCGCTCGGGCAGACGGGCACACCACACGCATGCATACACACGCGCGGTCGTTTACACGCACGGTCGCACAAACGCACGACACAAGATACGCACCTTCTGGAATAATTTCATCTAAGTAGTCGATACATGCTGCATGGGCAGTGCTAAAACCCTGACTCATGTCGAGATGTGTGGTAAACGGATCTGGGTGGATGGTAAAATGTCCCACTGCTCGTTGTTTCAAGTAGTATGCAGCTACAAACTCCGCCTGTTGGAAATGGCATCTGGAAGAAAACAGATAAAGTTTACTCATCGTATATGTCTCTTGTATTAGCAGATTATATTTCAAATTTTACTATTATCATGCATCCCAAACACAAGAAGCTTCCTGGTTCACCAGCAAACCTGTGCCTTATCCGAGAAAAGAGAATATACTGGAGCACCCTAGATTGCTGTTAAGTAAGGACGCAGCTGCGCAGACATAATATGTGTCAGCGAATGTTCGTGCGAGTAGTCGTGTTCAATCACTTGGATTTTCACAAGATTAGCATAGACATGCCATGGGCCTATGTCTTAATCAAGCGATCAAAGTTCCCGTGCGTACGAGCGGCATCAAGTTGGCTGTAACGACAATGGGCTGGACCTAGTTAGACTGCTATTGGCAAATACCAATTTGAAAGTGCAAATAAAAAATGTGGCGTATGCAGCGTTCGAGACCTCGGTTGGTTCCCCACAAGGAGATGGCATCACTCTGGTGCTGTTTGTATGCTACTTTGCTGCAGTGCGGCAGCACTTCGTAAGACCAAACACACCACAGCCTCTCATTAGAGATGAGTGTGTAGGAGATATAGACTTCATATACAAGGAAAAGAAGCCTCTCGATAACCTTCTCCGTATAACCCCAATAGATGAAGCCATGACCGAGCTTACTTATGTGCACCTAACAGCGTCCGACGAATTCAGTTACAAAAGCATCTCACTGCGGGGATGAATGGATGAAAGGCAAACTCCTTGGTTCACTAAAGTGCAGCTCTTCTGACATCGCTTCACTTTGCGTCATGGGAAACATATTTTCTGTAGAAATTGTAAATCTCTGGGTTACGTATTACTCTGGCTAAAATCTACGCTTGTATGATGTGTATCACAGATGCTGTACAACTGTAACTGCTGGGGAACTCAGAGGTTTGAATTCGGCAACCTTATTTCATATTGTCGCCCCGGTAGCACTCTTCCGATCAGCGCTTTCTTTATACCTTTAAGGACTTCAGACCTTCGTGAGACCGGACGATTTTGGAACTAACTATCATCCACCCTACTAACCTGCGCACTTTATTTATCTAATTGATATATTATCATTGTATGCTAATTGTTCCTGAAACCTCCGGGACTCTGCTTCTCTAAGAATATAGTACTCGTTTATGTTACTTAATTACTTACACCTGCAGGCCTCATAAAACTCCACGTAAACCATAGATAGTGTTTATTTAAGTTTCTCAAATCACTCCGCCTCCGTGCCATGCAAAGCTTTGAGTGAGAACAATTAATTATATTATTATATTATGTCAGTGTCTCAAATCACTCCGCCTCCAGGCATAATGATTCGAGGGAGACATAGTTATTATATTATCATACATATATTTATTGCACTGTAATCTCAACAGCTGTCAGTTGTCGTAGATATAATCTCACTAAAACAACAAATCCTCTGAAACACTAATACCAAATGGGAGCTCCTTATCTCTGCCACGTCAGACAGGCAAATTTAAAGACCTTTTATCAGGTTTAATTTATTCTCAGTTATGTTAGACATTTTCTACAGAATGCTTTGAGAGCAACTATCATTACTATTGTGTAGATTACTTGACATATGTCCTCATCCGCTCTTCGCTAGTCTCTGGACTAATACTTCGTTTGTCCACATTAAAGTTACGACCTTATGGTGGTAGTTGCTATCCGCTTCGGGAACTGCTTTGGGCTAACTGAGGACTTACTTCTCCCGTGGTGCACAACTTCCGTGCTAGGTGACGCTAGTTGCAATTCACGTCAATATTATGAAATAGCTGCCAAAATAAATACACTTTAATTATATTTTATGTCCGCTTCGATAGGCAGAAACAGTTTAGCACTTAATCAAACATAAACATTGGCTACCTTCAGGTAAACTGTTAAATCCTAGGATAATTGTGGCATTGTCTCCGCTACTGGCTGGTACAAGCAATAGGAATTTTGAGGTGGCCAACCCTCGTATTGCAGAATAGTTGCTACTTCTTCACACTTTTCGATGACCTCAACTTACCTATGGCTCCACCATAAACACACTGTTATTGCTTTTCAAATCTCTGTTTGTGTTAGCCATATTTTGGGGTCCAACCTGATTTCCGCATCTCCGCTAATCAGGGATCTTTCAGGGTTGATTGACTTTGGTCACGGTTTACGCTGTTTAACTTACCGGATGTGCCTACAAGCATCGGAGGTGACGACAACTAGTTCAATATGCACACACCTCTAGGAGGCTTCCCGATGGCCTCGCCTGAATGGGCGTCCATGGTGAGTCTGTAATAAATTGACTAAATTTGCTTCTGGTTCCTGACTTGCAATGTATCCCGCATTTGTCGGAGAAGTTCCAGGATCACTACCCACTTGCTAATCACTAGGTAGAAATTGGCTCAGTTGGAGCATAACATAATTTTCTCTTCAGGGTTAACACTATGATAAACTGGTAGAGCTAGCGTAAATCCATGCCAACTAGTAAACATGTGGAGTTTTTTCCATAAAATTTCTGGGTGGTATGTACCTATTCTCGGGATAGTGCATGCCTCCATGCCTGGGTTTTACTCGTTTACTTCCATACCACCACTAACATCCGAGCCCAAACCTCCTCACAACCTCAGAGGCAACCCTTCCACGAAGGTTGTAATCCGGGTATATTTAAATTATACAAGTTCAACGATTTAGACTTAAACCAACCATATATATCAAACATAAAATCTACATAGTATATCTCTAAGAAACTTTTAAAATTATATAATTTATGTCTAAAACCTAAAACCAACGCCATTAAAGATAAAGACAGCAAAGTTAACTCCACACTTAAAATCAAACCAAAACAAATAAACAAGTATATGTATGCTCTGAACTAGCTCTTTGCCAGAGGAATAACCACTCGGTTATGTATTTCTGGGTAATTACTTCTTCTACGTTTCTCTGTCGAGGGACTTTTGGGGCAAGGCTGGTCATACCGCATTCTCGCGACACCATCAGACCTCACTAATTACGTCGTAATTCATCGTACATCCCCTCTGGTTGTTTTCTCCCAGAAAACCCGTGCGCAGCCGCAGAAAGTAGTTTTCAGTACCAATTTGTGCATTTTCACACATACTGGGTATATGTATTCTTGCATTATGCGACCAAATGTTCTTGTTTCATGTCAAGAGTGGTGAATAAGGATCCAGAATGTCCATGTTTCCTACCAGAGTTTTCACAGTTCCAACTTAAATTTTAATCACTAGCCTATAATTAGCAAAATGTTCATATTTCCTTTGAAAAATTTAACATTTTGAGCCCATCTATGCATATTAACTGTCAAAATTTATATATCTCTTTGTCAACATTTGCTTTTAATCCCAAATTCACAGATTTCAGTACCAAATCTGTGAATTTTCATACATATTCTTGCATTTTAGATCCACGTTTTCTTGTTTCCTGTTGAATGTTAAACACTAGCTGATATTTGATGGTATGTTCCACTACAAATATTAAACTTTGAGAACAGATATGCATATTAACTATTAAAATGTATATATTCTCTGTAAACCTTTGCTTGTAACACAATTCACAAAATTCAGTACACCATCTTTGCATTGCAACACCAATTTATGTATTTAAGTGCAAATTTCCATGATTCCATCCAGAATGTGTGTTTCGAACCTAATTCTAAATATTTCTTATTCAATTACTGATATCCCTGTTGAAGTCATGCTAGGGTTGGGCGATATTGCTCAAGGCATGACGATATCGGTATCTCATTAAAATACCGCGGTATCACGATATATTGTCATTTGGGTGGGTGTGGAGTTAGGGTGTAAACATAGAATAGCATGTATTTCAAATTGGTGATGTCTACAAGTTATTTTCATTAAATTTGTTGCATTGAAACCGTAAATTGAGATCGCCATGATTGCCATTTCCACATATTTAATACACGAAATTCCACACTTTGACACCCTTCAATATACAGTTTAAAGCAACGAATGTAATGCAACTAACCGTATTCATCACAAATAAGAAAAATAAAGGTTTTTCTTCTGTTCTTGTGTTGTATTTTGTGTTATCTTTACCTCACGACAACTGTCAAAAGATTGAGCAAGGAACACGCATTAACTTCATTGCGCAGAAAGGAATTCCGCAGAGCAAAATCTGATTGGCCGCCGTATCATACTTGAGCCAAACAGAATTCGCACCGCAGAATCCCGACAGCTGTTATCATGCCCACCGCTAGCGTAGACGATGCAAATTAATAAAATAACACTGCATGATTTTGAACGAGAACCAGCGTGAAGACTGGAACAAATTATATCAGATTTTATTTGGACTGGAAATAATTAGGCCTAAATTATTTATTTTAAGGCTGTTTCTCACTTAGAATAAATCTGTAATGGTATATGTGGAATGATTTTGATCTGATTCGTTTAAAAATGCTAAATATATTGTATAAAGTTACATAAAAACGTATAACGGTAAAGCAAGAGATTAACTTCCCCCTCACCCACCGTTCCAAGCCGTGGTATTCATAAGGGATTAAGTGTGTGTGGTTTCCTATCGACCTAAAAAGTTTTAAAGTTTAAATCTTTCACGGTCAGAAGAATGTTTAACCATGCAGATCAATGACTAATGGATAAATAGCTTGACCTGTAGTAATGACGTCATCAGATTGGAATGTGGGTAGCGCAAATGGTATTCCCCACTGACTAACACTCAGAATGAGGCAAGAAAAAACATGGCGTCGTCTATTTATGTAATTATGAAAAGTGAACTACAAAGGATTATTTTGTACTTTAAATCATTTTATTAGCGCAAACAAGCCATGAATTAAATGAACACAGATTATTTTGGAGTTTATTAAGTTTTTATTACCTTAGACAAAGACTGGATTATTACTTAAAAACTATTACTGGACCGAATAGAGGTAAGAGTATGACATTTCTAACTTAGTTATTTATATTATGCTCACAGTTAAAAGTGCAATATCGTCCTGTCGGTATTGACGATATTTACGATTTTTCGAAATTATAACGATTTCGGTTTCGGTATTCGGTATATCGCGATATTGACGATAATATCGAAAAATCGCCCAACCCTAAGTCATGCACAATGTGCCTCTTGATTCCAAAGTATACTTTGCTCTCAGACAGTATGTGTGGGTGTTATCTCTCAAGATATGCGTATACCATAAGGATTCATATTTTATATGGACTGGTAGATTGAAATTAAAGACTGACATGTAATCTTGACATCTCACTGATGCCATCCTTAAATTATGGACTGTTTGTAGTTTTAAACCGTATACTATAATTTGGATATATAAGCATTCAATAAAATTTAAATGGAAAATGCTTTCCTTCATTTTATCACGAAAATTAATGATAAAAAATAAAAATCATATCTATCTACATGTTAGTCAAACTATTAATTTGGTCACCCCCAAACAAGCAATAACTTAAGTGTGGTCTGAAATTAATCATTAGTGGGTCTGTTGAGAAAGGGCTTAATGTATGGTGTATATATAAGCATTTAAGTCCATGGGAATGTTGGGACCTTAAGATATTAAGACTTGATTGTTGAACACTTGGGGAGAGTAATAAAGAATCAAATAGTGGTTGTATAGAGAAATGCCCATTTGCAGACCAAGAGAAGCCAAATTGTGAAAATTTACCACATGAATGAATTGCTCGATAACAGAGCCACACATTCCAGAGGTAACATTTTAAAATTAGTAGTCGTGGTCTGTAAATGGACATTTTCTATGAGAAAATTGAAATTTTCTTTAACAAGTTTAAGGGTTAAAGTGTTAATTAAGGCTTTCAAATATGTATGCAAATACAACAGTATTTTTGATTTAATAACTGTTTGTAAATACGAGATCATGCCGCCCACACCCATTCCAACAATGCCAGATATGCTTTGTATATTTCAAAGGCTTCCCTCGAGATGCTGTCCTCACACAAGAAAGTCAAATTGGAGAGGCCCACCCCA
>JAVVLW010004132.1:0-12000 GCA_034401795.1 Chaetoderma sp. LZ-2023a | reverse complement strand
AGAAGGCATTCAATAAGAACACGGCTTATGCTACAGAGAAGGCGCACAATAAGAACACGGCTTATGCTACAGAGAAGGCGCACAATAAGAACATGGCTTATGCTACAGAGAAGGCGCACAATAAGAACACAGCTTATGCTACAGAGAAGGCGCACAATAAGAACACGGCTTATGCTACAGAGAAGGCATACAACAAGAACATGGTTTATGCTACAGAGAAGGCGCACAATAAGAACATGGCTTAAGCTACAGAGAAGGCGCATAATAAGAACACGGCTTATGCTACAGAGAAGGCATTCAACAAGAACATGGTTTATGCTACAGAGAAGGCATACAATAAGAACATGGCTTATGCTACAGAGAAGGCATACAACAAGAACACGGCTTATGCTACAGAGAAGGCGCACAATAAGAACATGGCTTAAGCTACAGAGAAGGCGCACAATAAGAATATGGCTTATGCTACAGAGAAGGCATTCAATAAGAACACAGCTTATGCTACAGAGAAGGTATACAATAAGAACACGGCTTATGCTACAGAGAAGGCATACAACAAGAACGTGGTTTATGCTAGAGAGAAGGCGCACAATAAGAACATAGCTTAAGCTACAGAGAAGGCATTCAATAAGAACGCGGCTTATGCTACAGAGAAGGTATACAATAAGAACACAGCTTATGCTACAGAGAAAGCATACAATAAGAACACGGCTTATGCTACAGAGAAGGCATTCAATAAGAACACGGCTTATGCTACAGAGAAGGCATACAATAAGAACACGGCTTATGCTACAGAGAAGGCATACAACCCGAACATGGTTTATGCTACAGAGAAGGCATACAATAAGACCACGGCTTATGCTACAGAGAAGGCATACAATAAGACCACGGCTTATGCTACAGAGAAAGCGCATGATAAGAACACGGCTTATGCTACAGAGAAGGCGCACAATAAGAACACGGCTTAAGCTACAGAGAAGGCATTCCATAAGAACACGGCTTATGCTACAGAGAAGGCGCAGAATAAGAAGACAGCTTATGCTACAGAGAAGGCGCACAATAAGAACACGGCTTATGCTACAGAGAAGGTATACAATAAGAACACGGCTTATGCTAGAGGCCCACAATAAGAACACGGCTTATGCTACAGAGAAGGTATACAATAAGAACACGGCTTATGCTACAGAGAAGGCGCACAATAAGAACACGGCTTATGCTACAGAGAATGCGCACAATAAGAACACGGCTTATGCTACAGAGAAGGCACACATTAAGAACATGGCTTATGCTACAGAGAAGGCGCACAATAAGAACACGGCTTATGCTACAGAGAAGGCACACATTAAGAACATGGCTTATGCTACAGAGAAGGCATACAATAAGAACACGGCTTATGCTACAGAGAAGGCATTCAATAAGAACACGGCTTATGCTACAGAGAAGGCATACAATAAGAACACGGCTTATGCTACAGAGAAGGCATACAATAAGAACACGGCTTATGCTACAGAGAAGGGGCACAATAAGTACACAGCTTATGCTACAGAGAAGGTGTACAATAAGAACATGGCTTAAGCTACAGAGAAGGTGTACAATAAGAACACAGCTTATGCTACAGAGAAGGGGCACAATAAGTACACAGCTTATGCTACAGAGAAGGTATACAATAAGAACATGGCTTAAGCTACAGAGAAGGTGTACAATAAGAACACAGCTTATGCTACAGAGAAGGTGTACAATAGGAACATGGCTTAAGCTACAGAGACGGCATACAATAAGAACATGGCTTAAGCTACAGAGAGGCATACAATAAGAACACAGCTTATGCTACAGAGAAGGCATACAATAAGAACATGGCTTAAGCTACAGAGAAGGCATACAATAACAACATGGCTTAAGCTACAGAGAAGGCATTCAATAAGAACACGGCTTATGCTACAGAGAAGGCACAAAATAAGAACACGGCTTATGATACAGAGAAGGCATACAATAAGAACACGGCTTATGCTACAGAGAAGGTGTACAATAAGAACACGGCTTAAGCTACAGAGAAGGTGTACAATAAGAACATGGCTTAAGCTACAGAGAAGGCGCACAATAAGAACACGGCTTATGCTACAGAGAAGGTGTACAATAAGAACATGGCTTAAGCTACAGAGAAGGTGTACAATAAGAACATGGCTTAAGCTACAGAGAAGGCATGCAATAAGAACACGGCTTATGCTACAGAGAAGGCATACAATAAGAACATGGCTTATGCTACAGAGAAGGTGTACAATAAGAACATGGCTTAAGCTACAGAGAAGTGTACAATAAGAACATGGCTTAAGCTACAGAGAAGGCATACAATAAGAACGCGGCTTTGCTACAGAGAAGGTGTACAATAAGAACATGGCTTAAGCTACAGAGAAGGCATACAATAAGAACACGGCTTATGCTACAGAGAAGGCATACAATAAGAACGCGGCTTATACTACAGAGAAGGTGTACAATAAGAACGCGGCTTATACTACAGAGAAGGTGTACAATAAGAACATGGCTTAAGCTACAGAGAAGGCATACAATAAGAACATGGCTTATGCTCAGAGAAGGCATACAATAAGTACATGGCTTATGTTACAGAGAAGGCATACAATAAGAACACGGCTTATGCTACAGAGAAGGCATACAATAAGAACATGGCTTATGCTACAGAGAAGGCATACAATAAGAACACGGCTTATGCTACAGTGAAGGCATACAATAAGATCACGGCTTATGCTACAGTGAAGGCATACAATAAGAACACGGCTTATGCTACAGAGAAGGTGTACAATAAGACCACGGCTTATGCTACAGAGAAGGCATACAATAAGAACACGGCTTATGCTACAGAGAAGGCATACAATAAGAACACAGCTTATGCTACAGAGAAAGCATACAATAAGAACACGGCTTATGCTACAGAGATGGCATACAATAAGAACACGGTTTATGCTACAGAGAAGGCATACAATAAGAACACGGCTTATGCTACAGAGAAGGTGTACAATAAGAACACGGCTTATGCTAAAGAGAAGGCATACAATAAGACCACGGCTTATGCTACAGAGAAGGCATACAATAAGAACACGGCTTATGCTACAGAGAAGGCAAACAATAAGAACATGGCTTATCCTACAGAGAAGGCATACAATAAGAACACGGCTTATGCTACAGAGAAGGCATACAATAAGAACACGGCTTATGCTACAGAGAAGGCATACAATAAGAACATGGCTTATGCTACAGAGAAGGCATACAATAAGAACACGGCTTATGCTACAGAGAAGGCATACAATAAGAACATGGCTTATGCTACAGAGAAGGCATACAATAAGAACACGGCTTATGCTACAGTGAAGGCATACAATAAGAACACGGCTTATGCTACAGAGAAGGCATACAATAAGAACACTGCTTATGCTACAGAGAAGGTGTACAATAAGACCACGGCTTATACTACAGAGAAGGCATACAATAAGAACACGGCTTATGCTACAGAGAAGGCATACAATAAGACCACGGCTTATGCTACAGAGAAGGCATATAATAAGAACACGGCTTATGCTACAGAGAAGGCAAACAATAAGAACATGGCTTATCCTACAGAGAAGGCATACAATAAGAACACGGCTTATGCTACAGAGAAGGCATACAATAAGAACACGGCTTATGCTACAGAGAAGGCATACAATAAGAACATGGCTTATGCTACAGAGAAGGCATACAATAAGAACACGGCTTATGCTACAGAGAAGGCATACAATAAGAACATGGCTTATGCTACAGAGAAGGCATACAATAAGAACACGGCTTATGCTACAGTGAAGGCATACAATAAGAACACGGCTTATGCTACAGAGAAGGCATACAATAAGAACACTGCTTATGCTACAGAGAAGGTGTACAATAAGACCACGGCTTATACTACAGAGAAGGCATACAATAAGAACACGGCTTATGCTACAGAGAAGGCATACAATAAGAACACGGCTTATGCTACAGAGAAGGCATACAATAAGAACACGGCTTATGCTACAGAGAAGGTGTACAATAAGAACATGGCTTAAGCTACAGAGAAGTGTACAATAAGAACATGGCTTAAGCTACAGAGAAGGCATACAATAAGAACGCGGCTTTGCTACAGAGAAGGTGTACAATAAGAACATGGCTTAAGCTACAGAGAAGGCATACAATAAGAACACGGCTTATGCTACAGAGAAGGCATACAATAAGAACGTGGCTTATACTACAGAGAAGGTGTACAATAAGAACGCGGCTTATACTACAGAGAAGGTGTACAATAAGAACATGGCTTAAGCTACAGAGAAGGCATACAATAAGAACATGGCTTATGCTCAGAGAAGGCATACAATAAGTACATGGCTTATGCTACAGAGAAGGCATACAATAAGAACACGGCTTATGCTACAGAGAAGGCATACAATAAGAACGTGGCTTATGCTACAGAGAAGGCATACAATAAGAACACGGCTTATGCTACAGTGAAGGCATACAATAAGAACACGGCTTATGCTACAGAGAAGGTGTACAATAAGACCACGGCTTATGCTACAGAGAAGGCATACAATAAGAACACGGCTTATGCTACAGAGAAGGCATACAATAAGAACACAGCTTATGCTACAGAGAAAGCATACAATAAGAACACGGCTTATGCTACAGAGAAGGCATACAATAAGAACACGGTTTATGCTACAGAGAAGGCATACAATAAGAACACGGCTTATGCTACAGAGAAGGTGTACAATAAGAACACGGCTTATGCTAAAGAGAAGGCATACAATAAGACCACGGCTTATGCTACAGAGAAGGCATACAATAAGAACACGGCTTATGCTACAGAGAAGGCATATAATAAGAACACGGCTTATGCTACAGAGAAGGCAAACAATAAGAACACGGCTTATCCTACAGAGAAGGCATACAATAAGAACACGGCTTATGCTACAGAGAAGGCATACAATAAGAACACGGCTTATGCTACAGAGAAGGCATACAATAAGAACATGGCTTATGCTACAGAGAAGGCATACAATAAGAACACGGCTTATGCTACAGAGAAGGCATACAATAAGAACATGGCTTATGCTACAGAGAAGGCATACAATAAGAACACGGCTTATGCTACAGTGAAGGCATACAATAAGAACACGGCTTATGCTACAGAGAAGGCATACAATAAGAACACGGCTTATGCTACAGAGAAGGTGTACAATAAGACCACGGCTTATACTACAGAGAAGGCATACAATAAGAACACGGCTTATGCTACAGAGAAGGCATACAATAAGAACACGGCTTATGCTACAGAGAAGGCATACAATAAGAACACGGCTTATGCTACAGAGAAGGCATACAATAAGAACACGGCTTATGCTAAAGAGAAGGCATACAATAAGAACACGGCTTATGCTACAGAGAAGGTGTACAATAAGAACACGGCTTATGCTACAGAGAAGGCATAAAATAAGAACACAGCTTATGATACAGAGAAGGCATACAATAAGAACACGCTTATGCTACAGACAAGGCATACAATAAGAACACGGCTTTTGCTACAGAGAAGGCATACAATAAGAACACGGCTTATGCTACAGAGAAGGCATACAATAAGAACACGGCTTATGCTACAGAGAAGGCATACAATAAGAACACGGCTTATGCTACAGAGAAGGCATACAATAAGAACACGGCTTATGCTACAGAGAAGGCATACAATAAGAACACGGCTTATGCTACAGAGAAGGCATACAATAAGAACATGGCTTATGCTACAGAGAAGGCATACAATAAGAACATGGCTTATGCTACAGAGAAGGCATACAATAAGAACACAGCTTATGCTACAGACAAGGCATACAATAAGAACATGGCTTATGCTACAGAGAAGGCGCACAATAAGAACACGGCTTATGCTACAGAGAAGGCATACAATCAGAACACGGCTTATGCTACAGAGAAGGCATACAATAAGAACACGGCTTATGCTACAGAGAAGGCATACAATAAGAACATGGCTTATGCTACAGAGAAGGCATTCAATAAGAACACGGCTTATGCTACAGAGAAGGCGCACAATAAGAACACGGCTTATGCTACAGAGAAGGCGCACAATAAGAACATGGCTTATGCTACAGAGAAGGCGCACAATAAGAACACGGCTTATGCTACAGAGAAGGCGCACAATAAGAGCATGGCTTAAGCTACAGAGAAGGCGCACAATAAGAACATGGCTTATGCTACAGAGAAGGCATACAACAAGAACATGGTTTATGCTACAGAGAAGGTGCACAATAAGAACATGGCTTAAGCTACAGAGAAGGCGCACAATAAGAACACGGCTTATGCTACAGAGAAGGCATTCAACAAGAACATGGTTTATGCTACAGAGAAGGCGCACAATAAGAACACGGCTTATGCTACAGAGAAGGCATACAACAAGAACACGGCTTATGCTACAGAGAAAGCGCACAATAAGAACATGGCTTAAGCTACAGAGAAGGCGCACAATAAGAACACGGCTTATGCTACAGAGAAGGCATACAACAAGAACATGGTTTATGCTACAGAGAAGGCATACAATAAGAACACGGCTTTTGCTACAGAGAAGGCATACAATAAGAACACGGCTTATCCTACAGAGAAGGCATACAATAAGAACACGGCTTATGCTACAGAGAAGGCATACAATAAGAACACGGCTTATGCTACAGAGAAGGCATACAATAAGAACATGGCTTATGCTACAGAGAAGGCATACAATAAGAACACGGCTTATGCTACAGAGAAGGCATACAATAAGAACATGGCTTATGCTACAGAGAAGGCATACAATAAGAACACGGCTTATGCTACAGTGAAGGCATACAATAAGAACATGGCTTATGCTACAGAGAAGGCATACAATAAGAACACGGCTTATGCTACAGAGAAGGTGTACAATAAGACCACGGCTTATGCTACAGAGAAGGCATACAATAAGAACACGGCTTATGCTACAGAGAAGGCATACAATAAGAACACGGCTTATGCTACAGAGAAGGCATACAATAAGAACACGGCTTATGCTACAGAGAAGGCATACAATAAGAAGACGGCTTATGCTAAAGAGAAGGCATACAATAAGAACACGGCTTATGCTACAGAGAAGGTGTACAATAAGAACACGGCTTATGCTACAGAGAAGGCATACAATAAGAACACAGCTTATGATACAGAGAAGGCATACAATAAGAACACGGCTTATGCTACAGAGAAGGCGCACAATAAGAGCATGGCTTAAGCTACAGAGAAGGCGCACAATAAGAACATGGCTTATGCTACAGAGAAGGCATACAACAAGAACATGGTTTATGCTACAGAGAAGGTGCACAATAAGAACATGGCTTAAGCTACAGAGAAGGCGCACAATAAGAACACGGCTTATGCTACAGAGAAGGCATTCAACAAGAACATGGTTTATGCTACAGAGAAGGCGCACAATAAGAACACGGCTTATGCTTCAGAGAAGGCATACAACAAGAACACGGCTTATGCTACAGAGAAGGCATACAACAAGAACATGGTTTATGCTACAGAGAAGGCATACAATAAGAACACGGCTTTTGCTACAGAGAAGGCATACAATAAGAACACGGCTTATCCTACAGAGAAGGCATACAATAAGAACACGGCTTATGCTACAGAGAAGGCATACAATAAGAACACGGCTTATGCTACAGAGAAGGCATACAATAAGAACATGGCTTATGCTACAGAGAAGGCATACAATAAGAACACGGCTTATGCTACAGAGAAGGCATACAATAAGAACATGGCTTATGCTACAGAGAAGGCATACAATAAGAACACGGCTTATGCTACAGTGAAGGCATACAATAAGAACATGGCTTATGCTACAGAGAAGGCATACAATAAGAACACGGCTTATGCTACAGAGAAGGTGTACAATAAGACCACGGCTTATGCTACAGAGAAGGCATACAATAAGAACACGGCTTATGCTACAGAGAAGGCATACAATAAGAACACGGCTTATGCTACAGAGAAGGCATACAATAAGAACACGGCTTATGCTACAGAGAAGGCATACAATAAGAAGACGGCTTATGCTAAAGAGAAGGCATACAATAAGAACACGGCTTATGCTACAGAGAAGGTGTACAATAAGAACACGGCTTATGCTACAGAGAAGGCATACAATAAGAACACAGCTTATGATACAGAGAAGGCATACAATAAGAACACGGCTTATGCTACAGAGAAGGCATACAATAAGAACACGGCTTATGCTACAGAGAAGGCATACAATAAGAACACGGCTTATGCTACAGACAAGGCATACAATAAGAACACGGCTTTTGCTACAGAGAAGGCATACAATAAGAACACGGCTTATGCTACAGAGAAGGCATACAATAAGAACACGGCTTATGCTACAGAGAAGGCATACAATAAGAACACGGCTTATGCTACAGAGAAGGCATACAATAAGAACACGGCTTATGCTACAGAGAAGGCATACAATAAGAACACGGCTTATGCTACAGAGAAGGCATACAATAAGAACACGGCTTATGCTACAGAGAAGGTATACAATAAGAACATGGCTTATGCTACAGAGAAGGCATACAATAAGAACACAGCTTATGCTACAGACAAGGCATACAATAAGAACATGCCTTATGCTACAGAGAAGGCGCACAATAAGAACACGGCTTATGCTACAGAGAAGGCATACAATAAGAACACGGCTTATGCTACAGAGAAGGCATACAATAAGAACACGGCTTATGCTACAGAGAAGGCATACAATAAGAACATGGCTTATGCTTCAGAGAAGGCATTCAATAAGAACACGGCTTATGCTACAGAGAAGGCGCACAATAAGAACACGGCTTATGCTACAGAGAAGGCGCACAATAAGAACATGGCTTATGCTACAGAGAAGGCGCACAATAAGAACACGGCTTATGCTACAGAGAAGGCGCACAATAAGAGCATGGCTTAAGCTACAGAGAAGGCGCACAATAAGAACATGGCTTATGCTACAGAGAAGGCATACAACAAGAACATGGTTTATGCTACAGAGAAGGCGCACAATAAGAACATGGCTTAAGCTACAGAGAAGGCGCACAATAAGAACACGGCTTATGCTACAGAGAAGGCATTCAACAAGAACATGGTTTATGCTACAGAGAAGGCGCACAATAAGAACACGGCATATGCTACAGAGAAGGCATACAACAAGAACATGGCTTATGCTACAGAGAAGGCGCACAATAAGAACATGGCTTAAGCTACAGAGAAGGCGCACAATAAGAACACGGCTTATGCTACAGAGAAGGCATACAACAAGAACATGGTTTATGCTACAGAGAAGGCGCACAATAAGAATATGGCTTATGCTACAGAGAAGGCATTCAATAAGAACACGGCTTATGCTACAGAGAAGGTATGCAATAAGAACACGGCTTATGCTACAGAGAAGGCATACAACAAGAACGTGGTTTATGCTAGAGAGAAGGCGCACAATAAGAACATAGCTTAAGCTACAGAGAAGGCATTCAATAAGAACGCGGCTTATGCTACAGAGAAGGCATACAATAAGAACATGGCTTATGCTACAGAGAAGGCGTACAATAAGAACACAGCTTATGCTACAGACAAGGCATACAATAAGAACATGGCTTATGCTACAGAGAAGGCGCACAATAAGAACACGGCTTATGCTACAGAGAAGGCATACAATAAGAACACGGCTTATGCTACAGAGAAGGCATACAATAAGAACACGGCTTATGCTACAGAGAAGGCATACAATAAGAACATGGCTTATGCTACAGAGAAGGCATTCAATAAGAACACGGCTTATGCTACAGAGAAGGCGCACAATAAGAACACGGCTTATGCTACAGAGAAGGCGCACAATAAGAACATGGCTTATGCTACAGAGAAGGCGCACAATAAGAACACGGCTTATGCTACAGAGAAGGCGCACAATAAGAGCATGGCTTAAGCTACAGAGAAGGCGCACAATAAGAACATGGCTTATGCTACAGAGAAGGCATACAACAAGAACATGGTTTATGCTACAGAGAAGGCGCACAATAAGAACATGGCTTAAGCTACAGAGAAGGCGCACAATAAGAACACGGCTTATGCTACAGAGAAGGCATTCAACAAGAACATGGTTTATGCTACAGAGAAGGCGCACAATAAGAACACGGCATATGCTACAGAGAAGGCATACAACAAGAACACGGCTTATGCTACAGAGAAGGCGCACAATAAGAACATGGCTTAAGCTACAGAGAAGGCGCACAATAAGAACACGGCTTATGCTACAGAGAAGGCATACAACAAGAACATGGTTTATGCTACAGAGAAGGCGCACAATAAGAATATGGCTTATGCTACAGAGAAGGCATTCAATAAGAACACGGCTTATGCTACAGAGAAGGTATACAATAAGAACACGGCTTATGCTACAGAGAAGGCATACAACAAGAACGTGGTTTATGCTAGAGAGAAGGCGCACAATAAGAACATAGCTTAAGCTACAGAGAAGGCATTCAATAAGAACGCGGCTTATGCTACAGAGAAGGTATACAATAAGAACACAGCTTATGCTACAGAGAAAGCATACAATAAGAACACGGCTTATGCTACAGAGAAGGCATTCAATAAGAACACGGCTTATGCTACAGAGAAGGCATACAATAAGAACACAGCTTATGCTACAGAGAAGGCATACAACCCGAACATGGTTTATGCTACAGAGAAGACATACAATAAGACCACGGCTTATGCTACAGAGAAGGCATACAATAAGACCACGGCTTATGCTACAGAGAAAGCGCATGATAAGAACACGGCTTATGCTACAGAGAAGGCGCACAATAAGAACACGGCTTAAGCTACAGAGAAGGCATTCAATAAGAACACGGCTTATGCTACAGAGAAGGCGCAGCATAAGAATACAGCTTATGCTACAGCGAAGGCGCACAATAAGAACACGGCTTATGCTACAGAGAAGGTATACAATAAGAACACGGCTTATGCTAGAGGCCCACAATAAGAACACGGCTTATGCTACAGAGAAGGTATACAATAAGAACACGGCTTATGCTACAGAGAAGGCGCACAATAAGAACACGGCTTATGCTACAGAGAAGGCACACATTAAGAACATGGCTTATGCTACAGAGAAGGCGCACAATAAGAACACGGCTTATGCTACAGAGAAGGCACACATTAAGAACATGGCTTATGCTACAGAGAAGGCGCACAATAAGAACACAGCTTAAGCTACAGAGAAGGCATTCAATAAGAACACAGCTTATGCTACAGAGAAGGTATACAATAAGAACACGGCTTATGCTACAGAGAAGGCATACAATAAGAACACGGCTTATGCTACAGAGAAGGCATTCAATAAGAACACGGCTTATGCTACAGAGAAGGCATACAATAAGAACACGGCTTATGCTACAGAGAAGGCATACAATAAGAACACGGCTTATGCTACAGAGAAGGGGCACAATAAGAACACAGCTTATGCTACAGAGAAGGTGTACAATAAGAACATGGCTTAAGCTACAGAGACGGCATACAATAAGAACATGGCTTAAGCTACAGAGAAGGCATACAATAAGAACACAGCTTATGCTACAGAGAAGGCATACTATAAGAACATGGCTTAAGCTACAGAGAAGGCATACAATAACAACATGGCTTAAGCTACAGAGAAGGCATTCAATAAGAACACGGCTTATGCTACAGAGAAGGCGCAAAATAAGAACACGGCTTATGATACAGAGAAGGCATACAATAAGAACACGGCTTATGCTACAGAGAAGGTGTACAATAAGAACACGGCTTAAGCTACAGAGAAGGTGTACAATAAGAACATGGCTTAAGCTACAGAGAAGGCGCACAATAAGAACACGGCTTATG